>CM043120.1:70587403-70596811 GCA_023701765.1 Hylyphantes graminicola | reverse complement strand
GATTTTTTGATTTTGTATATTGATATGAAATGTTTTCTTCTATTTAAAAGCTAGGTAATTAATTTACATGTTAATTTCGTTGAATATAAATTAATTTTAGCAAACGCTAAGAAATAATTATTGAATTTTTCGAAAGAAATAAATGGAACTAGAAAAAATAACAATGAGTAATTAGGTAGAGTAATATAGAATTCAGGTTAGGGTTTTTGAATTATTCGTTTGCACTAGAGCTACACGAGGGCTATTGGCGACGGGACGAGCTGTCGTATTTTAGAACCGCAGTCAAGTGACGAGCCGGACACCGGAATTAGGCACCCAACGCAACCGTTCAGGGCGACAACGTACTGCAGCGTTAGGACTACATTGAAGGATATTTAACGTGTACTCCCTTACACGGAGTATTACTTCGTCGGACATTTTTTTTTTTTTTTTTGGCTGCAACGGGCCGTTTATAGGACGTTTGGGGGGAAAAGAGCAGTTATTTTTGCGATGCCCGGACCCCCGCACTGGGGAGACTTTCGCATGCTAGGCGAGAAGTATCGAAATTAATGCTGTGTTTGGTGTCTTTTGTTGTTCGTGCTGAAACACACCATGTTGGGTGCCAGCGGGTAAAGCGACCAGATTCTGTTACAAAAGCTGTTACTTTGTCTACTTTTAATTAGTATGTATACTTTCAATTATAGTAATGATACTTTCATTAGGTAATGAAAGTTTTTGCGATGGGGTCGAATCCAAAATGGCGATTTTGTGATTTCTAACACGTTAGAGGGTGCTGATTTCTGAAAAGTAGTTTTTGAACGTTGGTTCGCCTGTCAAACCGCTAAAAACCACTCTATAATAAGCTCGAACTAACAGAGTTACGAATTTCAAATTTGGTAAACGGATTTCCTAGTACATACTGTGGAAGAAAAATTTTGCTACCAGTGATATTTTTCCAGTGATTATTGTCTTGCTCAATCATAAAGAATCCATTTTTTTTTTTTTTTTTGACTTAGTGGGTAAATAAACATTCAGAGTTGATTGCATAAAACGTAATTTGGATAAGGAGTTGTCTTCGTATGAAAAATTTTACCAACTAAACGAAATTTTCAATAGCAAACCACCCTTTTTGAGTTCACAATTTCAAACCTATGACATATTTTAACACGAAAATAACCTAACAACTTCAATGGTAAATGAATGTATATTAATGCTTCTATCGCAAGTTTGTTTCGGTGCATCGGAACTATCATTTACTATTCTTTAATTAGCCAGATTAGATTCCTTGAAAAATAAATTGCCTGCTGTTGTAAAATATCTAAATTTGGGGAGATGGTTAAATTAACTAAAAAAAAAAAACTCTGACCCACCCCAAAAATTAAGAAAACTCAGGAGAGTGCGACCGTAATATATAAAAAAACCCCGTGGTGTAATAAGTTGTAATTTCTTAAATTTTCGACCTCCAGTTATCCTGAAAATGCGAAACTTGGGATTCTATATAAACTAGCGAATTTCCGGTGATTTTAAAAAATCACCAAGTTGGGTGATTTTAAGACGCATGCCCGAAAAATCAGACCATAGTTTTGAAGATTAAAAAAAATATTCCTAGTTAATGTGCATTTGGCGCCGAGGTTTTTTTTAAAGATAGTAGCATAGTATACAGATTGCTCATAATTTTCTGCATACCAATTTCGAACACTACGCGCAAACAAACACCACAAATCGACCTACGTAATATTCAAATGGATCCTCCCAAAATTGATGAAGACCTGTTAAAGAGTTTGCGATTTTTGATTTGTGAGTTGTCCTTGTTTGTTCTCTTTTATGAAAAAGTTGAATTACATTTTAAAAAACAAAAGCCGACCTTTATTTGCTGTTTGCTGTTGTTTTTAACTTTAAGCAAAAGATGTTTGATTCATTGATAAGAGTTCAGGGATCTTGAAACTGCTGGCACAAACTATATTCTGTAGGAGCATTATTCTAGCTCCATGAAGCATTAGTAACACAAATATTCTCTGAATCTTAAAAAATAATTTTCAAATAAAAAGAATTTCCGACTGAGTCTTTAATTTTCGATAAATCGATTGTACAGAGGAATCGGAAAGTTAAAAGGAAACATAATTCATGTTCTGTGGAGGATTTCCGAGTTGTTCAGATTAGAAGAAACAAATCTTTAAAAATATATATATAATGGAGTTTTTTCGTTTGTTACACGTCATCAATGACCGTACGACCGTATTTTATTGATTTCAATTTTTTTTTTTTTTCTTTTTATTCTACCTTTAGCTTTTAATTGAATTATTGATGTAGTGTAATATGTTACTTATTAATACAACTATACATTTGTTCGATCTAAAATAATTAATAATCTATCAAGCAGAAATTTTTTTTTACCGCAATTGGATTGCATTTTCTATTATCGTTCAGAAGCATTGTTTTAGTTTTCATATTGAATGTCAATTAATGTGTAAACGTGTGGGTTTTTTTTATCTCAATTTTCGTGCATCTACATGTAATCCATACTTATAATTTGGTTATTCACTGCAACATGCAGATTCGTTACTTAAATGTATTGATTTAATTCAATGGCCTATGCACTACATGTTGATTTTTCTTAATAGTAAATAGTAGTGATTTTATGTAGTTAAAAATATGTGCAAACAGTACGTCCTTTTTAAATTTCAACACCGAATGACCAGGGCATGATTTACCATAAGACTTCTAGGCCTTGGCCTAGGGCCGCCAAATTTTGATAGGTCCCCATTTATCAGTTTCCATTATGCTATAATGGTGTTGATTACCATTATTTCGTAAACTGTTAAAATGTTAATTTTTAAAGACCTCCCACCTCCCAGCTTTGTTTTTAGATTGACTTTTGTCTCAGAAAATGACCTAAAGTGATTGATATACAAGGAACAATTCCATAAAATGTTATAAAAAAAAATAAGATACATCCACCAAATAGCACTATGATGTATTACTTAGGCCATAGCCAAAGGAATTAGGGATTACATGAACCGCACGTGGGTCGTGGACAATCAAACATATTTTTTCTCTGGGGCAGGGCGGGGAGGGAAGAAAGAGGGGAGGTTTTTATGGTGTGGGTGGTGTGGGGTGCCGTTTGTGGTCTGGGGTGTTCCCGTTTTTTTGTGGGGTTATGTTTGTTGTTATTTTTTTTTTTTTTAAGGTCGTTTTTATTTTTTGTTGATTGTTGGTTTTTATTATTTTTTGTTTTTTATGTATCATTGTTTTTATTTTTTTTTTTTTGTTTTTGTTTTTTTTTTTTTTTATTATATCATTTTGGTTTTGTTTTATTTATTGTTGTTTTTTTTTTTTTGATGTATTTTTTTATTTTATATGTTTTTTTACAACAATAGATAGAAGTATGTCCCCACGTTTTTTCTCAGAAATCCAGGGTCGCACCCAGACAGAGGGCGGGGCTATTTTGTGGGGTCCACGCTCGAGTAGTTTGGAGCTATGTCGCCAGTTAAACGGGAAGTGTGAACAGGACCAGCGGAGTGGAAGGGGGTAGATGAAAAATTTTCGGAAATGTCGGCTTAATCTTTTTATTAATTGCTTATAATAGGGCATTTCTATTTGAAAATTTAAAACGGAAACCACAATTTTAGACGAAGTAATCTTTTTTCGAACGCAACTGGCGCCTTAAACAACTACTTTTTCGTTAAGTAAAATAAATCAGTGATAAAATTTCACAAATAGCTTATAAATTTGAAAATTTTTTTTTGATAAAACAAGTAATTATTTTTATATTTATGGTAGAAAATTCTTCGGATTGCATTTTTGGAATTGAGTTCTACAAATATTTTAAATTGAGAAAGCAAAAACTGTATGAACATGTATGTAGTGTAGTTCTTCCTAATGTGAAATTAATCCTTGAATGCTAAAAATATTTTAAAAGTAAAATATCTCGTATTGCCTAGGTGCCGTGCTTAGAGCGGACATTTAGATTTTGCGGACACTCATTTTTCTGCATTTTGGTGCTTAGAGCGGACACTATTTTGAAATGGGTGTGTCGGAAGGAGACATAGCACTTTTAACGCCTAACAATGGAAGCAGCTGTGGAAAGCTTATTCGCAAATGTCAGACCGAATTCGGCCATCTTTGGTCACTGAACTGTTATATAATTTAATATTTAGCAGTTTTTTTTTTTTTTTTCTTTCTATATTTTATTAGAGAAAATGTCATAGAGGAAATAGAGGTAAAGATTTTGAGTTTAAGGGGTCATGGGAGTCTTAAAAAATGTGCAAAAGAAGTACTAAAATGCATAGTTTGATCTTTCATGTAATTTTTTTACGACTCAATTATATAAGTATGATTTTTTTTATAATGTAATTACTAGGATGGGGGTGGGGGGGGGGGGGGAACAAGATTTATTTATATAAAACAAATTTATAAAATTTATGAAACTTTAGCCAAAACTAAAATAAATTGATATTAAACATAAAAGCTTATTTGAACGCATTGGGATTAAGCTTGCGCGGCAAATTTTTGAGGTCAAAATTGGAGAAAAATGACCAAGAAAATGGACTTTATATATGTACAAATAAGTACAAAACAAAGAGTTATACCTAAATTCTCAGCTCAATTTTAATTAGAAATTTTTTTTAAAAAATTTTAAATCAAAATTTTAAAAAAAATTTATTAACCTTTTTAAAAAAAGTTCTTAAAATATTTGTCTAATTAAAAATTGAGGCTAAGAATTTTAGGTAAAAAGTCATTTTTTGTACATATATTGTACAATATTAAGTCATTTTCTTGGTCATTTTTTTCAATTTTGACCTCAAAATTTGCCGCGCAAGCCTAATCCCACTGTGTTAAAATACCTTTATGTGTTAATATCATTTTATTTTAATTTTGGCTAAAGTTTCATAAATTTTAATATTTGTTTTTCATATTAAATAAATCTTACAGAATTACATATAAAAAATTATATATAAAATTTTTTTTTTTTTTGAGTAGTTTTAAAAATTACATGAAAGATCAAACTTTGCTTTGTAGTACCGTCTTCGCACATTTTTAAGACTCCTATGACCCCTTAAGATTACTTCTTAAAGTTGGATAAGTAGAGGTCAAAATTGGTGACAGTCTTGTTTACATGTTTTGAAAGTTTTTATGATTAACTTAATTAAGTGAAAACTTTTTTTACTCTCTTAATCACTTGAAAAGAAAATAAATATACTGCTATAAAATGTATCTAAGAAGTAAATATTTTAAGATTTTTGAACTCCTACTAATGAATAAAAAATCTACCTAAATTTATTTCTTATTTCACTTAGTATTGTTATAAAATAAAATATTTATAGCTCTTGCAATTGTTTAAAAATTAAAATTGGTGATTAAATCGTAAGTTATGAGAGTAGGAATTGGCTTTTTTTAATTAAAATAAATGGGATACACTCTAACGTATTTTGCTTATTATAATACTTGTTTATAATTTTTGATATGCCTTATTTTTATTTTAAATCATAAATGTATCATCAGTTCGTTCGTAAAAATAAATTTCGCCCAAGTAATTTTTTTAAACGCGTTAATTATTTGGTAATTTAATTTGTGAAGAAGAAGTATTTTTTAAATTATTTAGCATTGGTACTAACTATTACCTGCCAAATTTCTAATTTACGTAGAAGTATAAATTATTATTACGTCATAATCATGCAAGAAGTTTGTACTTTTTGTCACTGTTTCGAAAAGTATTTATTTCACCCAATGCACTCGTTTTAAAAAGTATTACTTTTCACACAACTTTGTTGCATTAAATAACTATTATGCAACAAGTGTGAAAAGGAACACTTTTTTAAAACAATTGTGGGTTTTTTATTTCACGAGCGAGGTACGAGCTGGTGAAATAATGCCAGGGGGGGGGGGGGGCGTGTTTTTTAAAAAAATTACTTTTCGCACGGTGTTTCATACACTAAAAAAAAAGTTCATACACTATTTTTTATAACTGTGCGAAAAACCCATCATTGGTCCAAAAATAATTTCACGCGCGATTATATCTTTAAATAAAAGTAGATCGATAAATATCTGGATTTAATTTTTTATATTATGAAAATAGAAATTTTATAACCTTGAAATGTTTGCATCGTATGAAACGAGTGAAAAAAAAAGTCTTTTTTTTTCACACTGCTTTTGGGTAAAAAAAAAAGTAATTTTTTCAACTGTTTCAAAAAGTCTAACTTTTTTGCCAGCGTCTGATATTGACATTTATAAATGTAAAAAGTCGTGATTGTTTTCACACGCAATTATAGAATAGTTTTATTTATGCAATAAGTGTGAAAAAAGGTAATTCATTTTTAAGACGAAGTGGATTTTATATTCACGAGTGAGTGAAATAATGACACAATGTTTTCAAAAGTTTAACTTTAACAAGCGATCCATACACTATTTTTTATAATTGTGTGAAAAAAATATAATTGGTCCAAATATTATTTCAAGCGCATGAATATCTTTAAATACAAGCATATCGATTAATCTCTGGATTTTAAGAATATTATGAAATAGAAATTTAACTTGAAATGTTGGCATCTTATGATAAAGAGTGATAAAAAATAACTTTTTCACTGCTTTTGGGTTGGGTGAAAAAAGTACTTTTTTTTCACTGTTTTTCTAAAGTCTAACTCTCTCCCGCGTCTGATATTGAAATTATAACGTTTTTAAGCCTACTTATCATTTTTTTTAATTCGAAGAATTAAAAAAAATGAAAAAGTAGGCATTGACATGCGGTGTCCGTCCGTCCGTCTGTCTGTCCGTACCCCTCTTCCAAAAATCAGTTCTATCAATCCGATCTTAAAAATTCTTTTTAGAAAGGTATAACCTAACTTTCATACTTTTGTCCGTCTGTCTGTACGATCGGACGGACATAAATCTACTATTTTTCGACGAATTTCCTATTTATTTAGCTTTGAAATTAAATTTCGAGTCATTTAAATTACTGTTGAAAACTACAAATGCTACACTGTAAAAAATTTGGCTTGAATTTACTAACGATTACTTAGTAACTTAACAGGTTTTTCACCATTTACTCAGAAAATCATCTGTAACCTACAGAAAACTACTGTAGTAATACTAAGCAATACTAAGTAAATTTGTTGTAACGCCCTTACAGCGCCACCTGGCTATCTACTTTTTTTGAGAGATGCGTAGTTTCCCTTATTGCTATTGTTTTGTTTCTCGAAATTTGTTCGATCGGCAATCGGATTTAGCAAAAACTAACCGGTGATCGCGTCCCGTAAATTGAAAGTGTAAACGAGACTAAGAGATAAAAAGTCTGATTCGATATCGGTCAAAGGTGTAAAAATATTCAATCAATGTGTTTTCATCGAAAAATTAAACGAATCAATATCGCAACGATGAGAAACCGAAAAACGTGTTTTTTTTTATTATTTTACAGTACAATACATACAAATTTTGCGTTAAATTATTTCTAAAACTTCATATCCGAAAGCTTTATATCGATCAAGATTTTAACCATCATTATTTACACGCAAAGGAACTGCCATGTCCCGATGAACGCGGTGGACCGTGGAAAGCGCGCTACTTCTCGTTGAAAGACGAGCTAATCTTGAGAGTTGTGAGTTCGACATCCTGCGACCTGCTCCGGAAAAGGTCGAAATAATTCTTGACTAAAAGAAATTAGTGGTGCCCTCTTTGGTTTAACATTTTTGAAACTGCTAGTTACTAACTTTTTCCTAGTAAAGATACTACATAAGTGGATGTATTGATTACTAGAATATATCTTGTATACGTTTACCTGAAGTTTTTATAGTATGCTTAGCAATTTTAAATTGATTGTATTGGATACTAAGCTTTAATTAGTAATATAATACACATATTTCTTATGTAAACATTACTAAAAAAACTTATGAAAGCTGAGTTTTCTAGAGAAATTCTTAGTAACCTTACAGATTTTTTTTTAGAGAGTGTTACGGACAAGTGATATACGTCAAAAAGTTTTCTTATCGATATGAGAATAGTACATTGAAAATTTCAGAAAAGAATTCGAATTCTAAGGTACTTATCTAAATTATTTAAAAAAACTTCCAAGTTTTAATGCTCATATTAAAAAAGCATAGGAAACATTTTATTAGAATTAAATCACCATTGCCATCGCAGACAATCGCTCGAGAAAATTTAAATTTTTTTTAGACAATAAATTAAAATAAATTTATTTTTGCGAGATCGATCAGTTTTTTTGAAATGACGTTAAATACATTTTCACGATACGATATTCTATGTATGTTGAAGTAAAATGTTTTCATTCTATTAATAGCGAGGAATATATTACATATTATTCTTTGAAATATAAATTTTATGCAAACGATTTAAGTAATAATTATTTAATTTTCGAAATAAAATAAATGAAAAACTAGCCGAATTTAGGCGGAAAATGTTTAATATAGAATTAATGCTGTGTTTTGGCACCTTTTTACCTGTTAAACACAACTGTTGTTGAAAGCGTGGAAGCGGGTTAAGTGACAGATTCTGTTACCAAACATTACTTGGTTTTTTCAATAAAAAGTTCAGTAAGTATTTCAGTAACAAAAAGGTAATCATTTCAGCTCTTTTAGAGAACTTTCTTGTTAAGTTGTTTAAAATCTTTGAATATTTTTTTTAATGGGGTAATGTTTTGATATGTTTTAACATTACGACCTAAGAGGCCTTATGGGTATTGTTTTTAAAGAAAAGTATATTCGAAGTATATTTGTAACTAACGGACTTAATTTTTTTCAGATCTTGATGATCAGTCTCATAGCTATAGTACTATAGTACTTACTTTTAATTGGATCAATAATCAAATTACAGAAGATATACTACCAAAAATTATTCTGAGCGTTTCCAGAATTATCCATATCCAAAATATGAAGTAAGTTTTTTTTAATACTTAAAAACATTTTTATATTCTTCAAATAAAATTAAAGGTACGTACGTTTCAGGGGCCACATTTCAAAAGTTGCAAGTATTCGAGTGAACAGTTCAGAATACAGTAGATCTGGTGGAGTGAAATAGAGTAGAAAGGCATCAGGACCTGACCATCACCCCTTTGCTCGATTCCTCAGAGAAAGCAGAGGAAAATTCTATTGTGGGAATGGCATGACCTTTGACAAACCGTAATGTCAGGCCCTCCTGCCCACTGAAAGGCCATAGCAAAGTCCAACCAAGAAAATTTCCTTTGGAAGATACAGCGGTGAAAATCGATTTACGAACTAACACTATTTTCCATCATACAGACATAGTTTAGTACTAAATACTACTGATTCAGTTTTTTTGCGTTGTTATACAAGCAAGCAATAAAGGATTAAAGTATTTATATATATATACATATATTATATAGATTATATAAATATAAATATATATATATAATATATATATATATAGATTACTTTAATATATATATATAAATATATATAT